>CM056827.1:24720209-24727709 GCA_029853015.1 Chelidonichthys spinosus | reverse complement strand
CCTCTTTCTGTCCTCTAATCTTGTTTGTCGGTACTAAATGAGCTGCCCCGGCGAGGTGTGTTAGTCACTAATGAATTTATTGCTTGATAAGACCAGGGCCCATGCAGTTCAACCTTACTGCACTCATAAAGCTGTGGAAAAAAACAAGGAGAGAAAAAAGAGGAAACCTTCATAATTAACCTTTACTAGCTGTGTGCATAGGTGGTGCTGCTTGATGTAATGTGTGTGTGTGTCCGTGGGGGACGTGTGTGTGTGTGTGTGCTTTCATTTGTGCACCCGCTGTGTGTGTGTGTGTGTGTGTGTGTGTGTGTTGAGCATTAATGGCGAGGAGGCAATTTGCTATTGATAACGTATCAAATAATCGTTAATCCCCAGTTCTGCCAGATTAGCGCGTCATCCGATAGACTCCAGACTGACTGGAGACAATAAATACATATAGTCAATAAAACAAGCAAAGCATCATGGGAGATACATTGGGGATGTGTGTGTGTGTGTGTGTGTGTGTGTGTGTGTGGAGGTTTGACACGTCGGCGTGCTCGGCCATAAACCCCAATGCTGGTTATGGCTTTACACTCTCGTCTTTATCTGGATGTACTCAATTAAAAAGAAGGAAGGCAGCTTCCTGAGAAGAGAAGGAGAAGCGACATCATTAAGACTGATGTCCACACTTTTCCCTCCTCGCCGCTCAGGAAGCCGCTTGTCGTCAGGCGAGACATATAAGACCTGCTATTCTTCTTCTGCTGCTCCTTCTTCTTCTGCTGCTGCTGCTGCTGCTGCTGCTGCTGAGCCATTTCCTCTATTGTCAAAGACACACACACTCTAATGGGTAATAGATAAAGGACTAATGCCTGGGCCGAGGAATAGAGATAGATGGATAGGGAGGGAGGGAGGGAGGGAAGGAGAAGGAGAGGGGGAAGCAAGAGGGGAGTGAGTTATGAAGCGGTACCCAGGGGGTTAATTTCTCACAGGCAGTTTTCATACGCCACACACACACACACACACACACGGAGTAAAGGTGATGTCTGGCCGTGCCAAGCCGGTAGCATGCTAGTTAAAAGTGAATAAGTTTATGGCCGGTGTAGGCCCTCATACATCAAGGAGCAGTTTGTTTAGCCAGCAGTGTGACAGGGTACAGTAACATGGGCAGGGCTGCAGAGTGGCTACAGCTGTGATAAATGGCAGATTGTAGGAGGAATGGTCATCCAGTATGTGTGTGTGTGTGTGTGTGAAAGAGACATCAAAGCATGTTTTTTAGTTCTCAGATTAATGGCGATTCCAGTATTTGATCTAAGTGATTTTTTTTTTTTCTCCTATTTGAAGAATCTCTTTTTGAAGCTGTAAATATTGCAGACGCCCTTCTGGAGTCATCTCACAGTACCTGGTGTTAAAGGAGGTTTCTCTGCAGTATTGACAAAAAGCTTATGGGTTGCACTATAATGTATTAAATTGCAGAATGTGGTGGTGGTGGTGGTGGGGGGGTCTTGTTTTTTCTTTTCCCACACTAACCGGTATGAGTTAGATGGATGAAGATGTTTGTGATCTCATGTGATGAAACTGCATCATTGATGTTGCACAATTAAAACGTGTCAGGTCAACGCTGGCTGATGGGCCGTCAATAATAAATACCGACATGTTTTTGTTGTTGTAAGAAATACATATTGTGAGCTAATTTGTTGTGATTTAAGTTCCCCTGGTGAGCAAATGATGCGTATAGTTCTAGGGCTTTTATTGTGAAAGGTAAGAACGAAAGGAACGGTGAACGCTGCCAGTGTGGAGCCGATAAGTGCTTTTCCCCAAATAAATGAATTAATTCAACGTACTTACTGACCGTCATATTATTTTCATAGATTCCTCTCAAACTTTCCATTTCCGTCCGCCTGTCATCCTTCCACCAGCGCAATGCATGATGGTCTATGATCTCTATAATGAATCGTGGGATTGGATCCAGATGGACGTTCTCTGTATATGAATGCGTGTGAACGTTGCAATGCAGGTCCACAGGCCGGGTCCAACTCACTACTTAGTCCACTAAAGTGAACCTTCCTCTCCTCCTCCTCCTCCTCCTCGCCCCAGCCGTCCCGGTCTCTGCCCTGCACCCATCCAGCTGTGGATCTGACTGTACCACGGTGCTGAAAAACAATAGTCCAGTCTCTCGCTCTCTGTGTGTGTGTGTGTGTGTGTGTGTGTTTACAAGGCTGCAAACAATAGGCTCATTATCGCATGCCCACAATGAAAACAACAACTTATACTGTCCTCCTGTGCCTTCGTTCAGTGTTAGCGAGTGAGACAGTCAGACAGACGGGAGATCTAGAGACAGTCAGACAGACGGGAGATCCAGAGACAGTCAGCGCGCCACCCCAGCCCCCCCCACCCCCCCAATAACTCACTTTTCTCCCCCTTGGAGAGGGAAAACAATAAGATATAACAATTGGCAAATGGCTGAGGCAGGCGGAGCATTACAAATGAAATGTAATGTTGTTACAGTTTGGAAATAATGAATTATGAGGATAAGCGGGGATCTGTAAAATCGCTGTAGCGATTTACCGGGGTTTCATTTTTCAACTGTATTGAATTATGGGGAATTGGCCTCAGTCAACTGCAAAATACAAAATGGGGAAAAGGAGGATGATTCACCGTTTCGCTCCGTGTGTGTGTGTGTGTGTGTGTGTGTGTGTGTGTGTGAGTCTGTGTGTGTGAGAGAGAGTTTATGTCGTTGTGTGCAAGTATGTGCAACCTGTTTATTTATCTGCCTGTGTTTATGTGCATTAGTGTGCTTGGTTGCTTGCACATTTGCAGTGTGTGTGTGTGTGTTTCTGTGCATCTCAATGCTGACTGTCCGGACATTTGTGTGTGTGTGTGTGTGTGTGTGTGTGTGTTCCTCCCCGTAGACCTGTTGAGGGCTTTCTCTCCCTCACCCCGCCGCACATGTGATAAATGTCCCTTATCGCCTCTGTCATTGTAATAGCCCCACAACAGGCCCAGAGAGGGGAGAGATGGGAGGGAGGGGGGGTGAAGGATGGAAAGAGGGATGAGAGAGGGGAGAGGGAGGGGTCGGTGGCACAGGGGTGCTGAGAGAGTCACGGTGACAAAAAAAAAAAAATGTTGAGAGTGGGAGAAAGAAGAAGCGTGGAATGGGATAGCTGGAGTTATCAGCCGGTCTTGTAGGGGAAGAATACGCATCAAGCTGCCAATCACCCGACCTGAAAATTGCTCTGAGATTTGAGTCCCCAGACGGTGTGTGTGTGTGTGTGTGTGTGTCCAGAGAGAGTATCTAAAGCCCCTGTCTGCTCGGTGCTATTACTGCCCCCCTCCATCCCTTCATCCGACCGTCTCGCCGTCTCTAAAAGCTCGGACTCAAAACAAGACGCTTCTTCTCTCTCTGTCACGAAAACCCATACTCAAGATGTTCGAAACACTGTTGTCGTCGGTGGCACCGGCTATTAGGGGAGGGCGAGAGGACACGGAGAGAAAGAGAGGGCCGGGGAGGGATGATGGGGGGAGATGGAAGAAGAGAGGAGAAGAAAGGCAAAACGAGAAGAGGGGTTAATGTGTGAGCAGAAACCATTCCAGCCTCTTTAATTTTCTATTGATCTGAGCTGCAGACCTGTCCCCTCAACCCTGTGTGTGTGTGTGTGTGTGTGTGTGTGTGTGTCTGTGAACCATGTATCCCCAGAACAACTTTTCATGAGCCGAGAACATGTATTTAAAAAAAAAAACTTGGGTTTTGTGACGATGCATTTTTAGGTAATTATTAGTTTTTATTATCTGAAAAAAAAAAATCAAAATTTTGAGATATTTTGTTTTCACAGGATGGCTATGTGCTGCAAAATAAAACATATAAAAATAAAAAGTTTCTAAAAAAAATGACAAACTTTGCTTTCTGCTTTTTATAAATTTTTCAAACATAATTGGATAAAAAATATATAAAGCAAATCCTGACACGAGTCCACAAGTTCTGGGGTGAAAAATACACATTAATATCAGTCATATATGTGCACTTGTTTTAACAATTTATAGACAGCAGAATTGTAAAGCTGAAGCTGTGGAGCAGATAAAGGGGAGAGCAAAGTGTAGAGAAACATCCCCCTCTATTGGCAGACGTGATATTGCACGGCAGAGGGAAAATGAGGAGGGAGGGAAGGCCGGCCTGTAGAGTGATGTCCGATTGAAGAGAAGTTGATGCAAAATAACCCCCCTCCCACACACACACACACACACACACACACACACACACACACACACACACACACACTCCAGCAGACAAACCTCTTTCATCTGCCATCACATACATGTTTTCCTCCTTTCTTAAAGCTGGAGAGACAGACAGGCAGGCAGACGTGGCGGCATTACAAAGAATCTAATGTGGCTGAAAAGTATTCATGTATGTCAGGCTAAACCAAAATAATCAGACAACTCTTTCCATCTGGAACGGGGCAACGAGTCAGCGCGGGCAACGATCTGCTCTGGGGTGTTTTGATGTAATTGTGTTTTTATGTTTGCTAGTCCCTAAAAATCTCATTTTAGAACAGAAAGAGCTCGTATAAACGATATTATTAGTGGCGTATAAATGATTATGTGACATTATGAAATGTTGTGAAAGTTGTGTTTTCACAAGCGCACCCTTGTTGTCTGGTCCAGCTCGGCGCCAGGCCACACTCTGATTCTTGGAACCTGGGGGGGAGGGGGAGGGGGAGGGGGGGGGGGGGGCAGCACCCACCGTCACGAGGTGGCGAGCGCTCAAAACCACAACACAGCACCCCGAGGCGTAGGCCTGACCAGGAACTTAGGAAAGTTTTTATATCTGGGTTGCAGTCATTTTCCAAAGAACACCCAAGAAAACACACACACACACACACACACACACACACACACACAGACACTTAAAATGTTTGTGAGTGCAAATAATTACACCATATCTGCAGCAAACTCAAAGTTGTGGTCGCCGTCTTAAGTCAAACGGAGATTACCGAGGTGTGGGAAGTTTGCTTTGTGCCCCCGTTTGATTTCTATTCCGGTGACACTCGGGACGGACGGGGTTATACGGCAGACAGCTCGACCGACAGCTAGATGGATGGAAGGCCAGACTGCTCCCCTTGTATGAAGGATTATCCCCTATCCTCTGTTTGTGACAAGAGCTGATAAGGGCCTGAGAGGAGAGGCGGCAAGAGGCTGAGACGGAGAGTGACACACACACACACACCACACACATATATATGCGCATATAATCCACAGCGAGAGAGATATCAATCCATCATTTAGAGCCGGGGATTCAGGAAGAGGAAATAGGTTCCTCTCAATCGCTGACAACCCGACACACACACACACACACACACACACACACCCTTACCTACAATAGCATCTGCTGTACAAAAGGGGCTCATGGGGGCTTCAGAGTTGAATGGTGGCTGTTTGAATGAATGTTTCAATTTCATCCATTTATCTGATTTACATTTGGCCGTTGTCGTCAGAATCGCCGGCGTCATCTTTGCGTTATTGTGTCTGAACGACATCAGTGTCGCTAATAGAAATCCTGAATGCTTCTCATATGTCAAGATGAAAAACAAGAAGAAGAAAAGGTTGTTAAATGGTGATTTCAATCACGGATGAATGGAGGGAAACGTGCAACACAAGGATTGTTGGGTAGCTTCTATTAGCCAGAGTCTTAATTTTACACCGTGAAACAAAAAAAGTTCTCATTGGGAACGAATTAGCAGGATTGTGGACGACTGTTGTCGCTATTTTAGAGAGAGAGGACGTCAACAGAATGGCAGAACTAGTTTTTCTTTGTCAGTCCATCCATCTTTTGGTCAGAGAGAGAAGAAGAGAAGAAGAAATGTGGTGCAGTGCTGCAAATGTTCTGCCACATGTGCATGTCCATAAATGGAGTGTGCCGCCGTTTGACAGGAACATGAAAATCCCCCGCTCCTCTCGTCAACATGACCACATCTCTTTAGGGATGTGTGTGTGTGTTTTCCTCACCAGGGAACCTCAACACTGATAGGAAATCTCCCTCTTTGTGACAGGCCGAGGAAAAAAAGTCTCAGTTTCATTCCATCTTTTAGCCTCTTCCCATAATTCACTGCTTCCTTCTCACCGCCACCTTAAACATCCACGCAGCGGTCTGTGAGCGTGGAAGCTACAGAGGGAGTTGTGCTATTGATTGCAGTTTGCGACAACAGGTCAAAGGGTTAACGTGTGTAAGAGGAACCTTATTGCAAGGTGTGTGTGTGTGTGTGTGTGTGTGTGTGTGTGTGTGTGGGGGGGTGCTGCAGTGGGAAGTGGTTACGGAGGTGCCCAAGGGTCTACAGGGGGGGCTTTAACATGATATAATGCACTCACTTACAGTCGTGCGATGGCTCTAAAGGGCTCAGCTTGATTTCTGGAGTGTTTGTGCTCGTTGATACTTTAAAAAAAAAAACACGTCACCACGTCTTCCGCTCTTTAGTGTCAGGGCTGCAAGAGGAAGAAGAAATGAATTAGTATGTGACACAGAGGAGGTGAACGCCATGTAGAAAGAGCCCGAGCGGCACAAAGACAACATGTGTAAGAGGAGAGACGGAGAGGGAGGCTCAGCGCCAGGTTAGGTGGCAGGGCCATTTGGCGAAGGCGCCGGTGCTAGACTTGATGGATGAGACAAACTGCAGCCTCTTTTCTCGTGTAACTTTAAAATCATTAAGCCTTTTACACGACCATGCAGATTTTTATGGCCACCTCAGACAATCTGCCGCTCGTTCATGTCTTTAGATCGGCGGGATGGGAGAAGACGGCGGGAGGATAATGTGGATAATGTCATAACTTCATCTAACGTGGCCCATATCTCTTAATGGTTATATTGTGGATTTGCAGTCAATTTGAATTGGGAGGATATAATGAGGTTTTATAGGTTTTTGTTTCATTGAGTTTGGTTTGAATGACGGTTTAATGTAAAAAAGTGTTGAAGGGATTCGGGTTCAACAAACACATTTTGTAATGTTTTAATTCACCGTTTCTGGCTGATTATTTTTTCACCACATTGGTTTTTAAAAATATACTTTTTTTTTCTGTCTGACAGCATTCAGAATATTTAGGGGAGCAAACAAAATCTGACCCATCATTTTGAAGATTGTTTGAAAAGATCCTTAATTTTGAATATTTTACTCTCGTAGTTTATATTAATGTTTATTCCTTTATATTGACGATTTGAGGCCTTTTACTAAACTAATCTCTTATTATTTTCTTTATGATGACTGTATTACGTGATACAGGACTACGTCATGTATGTGGGAACTAATTAACCAAAATGCCAGTCCATCAAAATGTTAGCTTACCTCTAATACGGTGTCTATACAAAGTTTCGGTGCAGTTTTGTTTTCTAGCTGTTTTTTCTGTGTTTTTATATAAAATAAATGTCAAACAGTCCAATTGGAAGGACGTTTTCTTAAATAATGTGATGTTTTACGTTCCCTTTGATGCTGTTTAATCATCCAAAGGATTCACAGGGTCAGAAAACATACAACGTAT